>JAECWL010000027.1:0-13602 GCA_018150545.1 Drosophila ercepeae | reverse complement strand
TTAACAAGACAAACAGCTATAAGTTTCAATCTTAAGGTGAGAAGCGAGGGTTGATTGGCACTTCTCAACAGAAAAAGTCATATCGTTTCCTCCGACCCAAAAAAAGGAAGGTAACAAAGACACGAGATGTTAGATTTCTTGAAGATTCCACTATAGATGACAGCATATGAAATCAGGGCTCAACAAACAGAATACTGAAGATCAAGTGATAGACGAGTCTAATTCTGCGTGTAACATAAACAACAATATTGAAGATGTGTCACTGGACGGTGTGGATCAAGATAAACAGCAACAAGAAGTAGCTACAATTGGAGAATGAGATTTATAAGTCGATACAGCTGGAGTATAATATACTCAATGTCATGACAAGTGATGATGGGACTGTGGATGCAGCTTTGAATTCTGACATTGATGTAAGTCTATAAGCCAAAAAAACATGGACGTTGGAGTGACCTACCAAAAAGTAGAGAAGGCTATTGGTAGCAAATGGGAAGGAAAAAATGGCGAGGTGGATAAATTCAAGTCGCGCTTAGTGGCTAAGGCCGTGCGCAGCGCTTTGGAATCAACTACAGCGAAACTTTTCACCTGTGGCGAGGTATTCTACGATCAGGCTGGCATTTGATCTAGCGGTCGATCATAGTATGTATGTCCATCAATGGATGTTTCTTTCTGCTTATTTCAACAGTGAACTGGGAGATTTGGTGAACGTTTGCCAACCAGAGGGATTTTTGACCAGAAGTTTCCTGTGCGTATGTTAAAGCTGAACAAAGCTTTGTACTGCTTAAAGCAGAGAGGGGCAAGAGTGGAATGAGAAGCTAAATTCTGCCTTGGTGAAGATGGGCTTCAACCCCAGGCTAGTGAGCCGTGCCTATACATACGGCGACACGGTAGCCAGTTCCAGCAAAGATGACCTAAAAAGAATAAAGATGTTGATTGCTGACAAATTCGACGCCACTGATGGCGGTCAGTTGAACCATTTTCTTTGAATGGAAATGGATCATAAAGGCGAGACAGGCAACATAAATGTTGGCTATAAGCAATATATTGAAAATCTCTTTGCGTGAGTATGTTATGCAAAACTGCAACTCTACTGCTTAACCACTGAAGTAGGATTTTAAATAAATGCGATCGCGAAAAACTGTAAGTGTGTAGACCAAACGAGATCATCAGAACCACTGATAGGCTCTTCAATGTACCTGGCAATAACAACACGGCCGCATATATTCTCTTAGTTGAAAAAACTTCACAGCAGAAATCAGATCCACATCAGGAGCACGAGGCAGCTTCAAACGAATACATGAGGTACTTGCGGGCAAGCCGAATTATATCTACAGTATAAAAAGACTGGAAAGCCTGTACACTGCTTAGTCGATGCTGAATGAGCTGGAGACAGCAAGGACCGAAAATTTTCTGTGGCTGGACCTTCATCGCTGCTGGGGCAGCATTTTCATGGGAAAGCAAGAAACAGGGTGTGGTAGTTTTGAGCAAGCACTGAGGCGAAGTACGTCGCACTATCGATGGCTGCAGTCGTGGTAGAACGATCAGTACAAGAACACGATAATTCAGCAAATTCTATGAGCTATCGCTCTTTATTATAATTGAAATCGAAATAACTTTTCTTATTTCTACCTAAGGTAAGTTCGGTCGGCAAGGCCGACCAGCATATCTCACCACACCGGTGAAAGCAACGGAACCCGGCGCGGCCTCTAACGGCGTTTATGCTGAACTTGCATATAAAACTATTAGGGTGATACAATAATCACGCAAGATTTTTTCCGACTTACATGCTACTTATTAATCGTGTTAACTTTTATGAACTCTACATTAATGTAAACAAATCTAAAAATATTGAATAACCCTTAGAATAGTTATTTTTTTTAAATTATATTTAGCAGGATCATAAGGATCTGTATTATCTACAGATTGATGCAAACAAGAGCTTAATAACCCATCCGAAAGATTAAAATATTATAAAAATATGCCCAATACTGGTTTGGTTTGCCTACAATAGCGATAGCGTTCAGGTCAAAGTTGTGCTAAAAATATCAAAACCGTTTTCCTGGATTCTTTTTGGGTTGATATTTTAAAATTAATTATTAAACATAATTTGCTGTACTCAACTGAATTAAAATTGAAATTATATTATAAATTCCAAATAAATTTATATGTAAATTTCAACTTCCATATGTACATATATCTCCAACTAACTCTATTTTATTTACTTATATATTTATACCCTTGAAAAAGGGTATTATAATTTTGTCCAGAAATGTGTAACGCATTAAAGGAAGCATCTCCGACCCCACAAAGTATATATATTCTTGATCAGCATCAACAGCCGAGCCGATATAGCCATGTCCGTCCGTCCGTCTGTCCGTCTGTCCGTTTGTTCTATGCAAAAAATAGACAGTAGTTTTAATGCTAGCGTCAGATCATTATTTTTGTTGTAATCAGATTAAGTTTAAAAATTGGTCGGATCGGACCACTATATCATATAGCTGCCATACAAACGACCGATATGAAAACAAGTCTTTGTATGGAAAACTTTTGTTTTTCCAAGATATTGCAACCGAATTCAACATTTATTCATTTGACATAGCCGTACATGATTTTTGGAAAGTTTGATCCGGATCGGATCACTATATCATATAGCTGCCATACAAACGACCGATATGAAAATTCTTTGTCTTTGTATGGAAAATTTTTTGTTTTCCAACCTATTGCAACCGAATTCAACATTTATTCATTTGACACAGCTGTACACGATTTTTGAAAGTTTGGTCCGTATCGGACTACTAGTATCATATAGCTACCATACAAACGACCGATATGAAAACAAGCCTTTGTATGGAAAACTTTTGTTTTCAAGGGTATACCATCTTCGGCAAGCCGAAGATAACTTTTCTCACTTGTTTTTAGATGCAAACGATGGGTTCGGTTACGACCAGAGAAATTCAATAACTATGATTGTGTATGATCCAACCTACTGTGGTATGCGTACATAGCGAGTGTTTACTGTACTCAAGTCAATCACTTAATCAAACAGATATAAGTACAAGCACATTGGCTAACGTAAACAATAATATTCAAGTGGAAGTGTAATATGATCACCCACTTATAAGCCACACTGCATATGTGCAGGGTCCACACCTTTATGCCAACCAAACGCTATTACATAAATAATGCGCACATAGCATACTCTCTCAAGATTCAATTTGAATTCTCATTCGCTGTTGCTTAGCAGAACAGCAATACATACATATAAATGTCGCAGATTATTTTCAAATTCAAACGATAACGAGTATTGACGCCAGAGTGGCATGGCGACTGTCCGCTTATCTCGCATGCAATGTTCTTTCTCTCTGTATCTCTCTCTCTCTGCTTGAAGCGTGGTAGACAACTATTTCTAGTTGCTACCTAATGTAGTCTGACCGCGAGTATGGGCGAAGGGGAGGAAGCGTATGTAGCGGAGACGTCTAGAAAAGGTGGTACCGATTAAGTACCGTTGATTGTGCATTAGTATTGTGTGCATGAGCATGGTGAGATAGCACTGTGTGATGGTATGTGTGCATGCAACGGAATCGCATTTCGTCATGATCCGTGGTAGGTACATGCACAGAGTTGATTTCATCACTTGATGAAGGAAAGGAAAAGGAAAACAGACATGCCACGCTCCCAACCAAAGATCAAAAACGTGGCGCCAAGGCCATGCAGAGGAGTGATTCAGAGTCCAAATCGGACAATAATCCACCAATATCTCCGACATATATAAAGTAACCTAAGCCTAACGTAAGCACTTTTTGTATTGTCGGTCAAGACCCTTGAATTTTAAAATAAAGAATCATTGTGAAACCAAACCAATATTTTGGTCACGGAGTTTCGATCCAGCTCAAAAGGACTTGCAGCTGCAAAAAGATATATAAAAAATGAAGTATTAATAGAAACAATAACAAAAAATATGATTTAAATGAAAAACAAAAAAAATTAAATCGGTATTGAAGTGATTTTATTATGACATCTAATTTGGGTGCTTATTAACACAAATACTGTTAACATGAAGCCCTTTGACCGTCACTTTCGTGGGTACTCATGTATGTACTGTAATCATTGGAACTTCTCTCACCAACCCTTGCATAGGTACCTATGGAAGTACTCTAGTTAATTCACTACTTACTGGAAACGATAGGTTAAGGATTGAACCTATTTGCAGAAATTAGATACAAAACAAGATATGATAAAATACATTGCTTAGAGTTTATAAAGTTTGTTGAGGCGATCTGTTTATAAGTACTTATTTCACCATTTATGAACTAGGAACTAGAGGATATCATAGGACCATCTCAGCGCCGAGTTGATCCCTCTTTCTTGTTAAATTATGTCTTGTTAATGTAAACTTTAATACATTTTTTTCCTTGAACTTGCATTAGGAACTAAATTCGTTGAATTTAATCGAATTGCAGAATAGTAAAACGGCAACGAGCTCGCATGATAACCTTATTAAACCATGGTTTTCAAATTTGGAAATTATGGCACAGAAATTATCACAGAGAAGAGCGCAGATTGTTTTTATTCCCAAAGTGCGAAATTATCACACAAATCCGTCAAAGATTTTAGACCAAAACGCCGTAGGGCCCCGGTGCTCGTTTTGTTTGAAAGGGCGCCCAAATATTTTAAACGCAAGCTTCATATCCAAACTCAACATTAAAAATGACACACAAAAATTGACTGCATATTCTGATTTGGTAGGACCAATAGTTCTACTGTCACCCTGTCGAAAGCATGTATTGGCATATTGGTTATTAAACTCAACATTAAAAATGACACACAAAAATTACATCAATTGCTCCTAGTGTAAAGCACACCAGTACACGTACTTTAGTGATGTCCGCTCTTCTGGCCGCCCCTGTTTGTGACCAATAAGTCTATCATCCTTCCTTCCTTAAGATTCTTTAAAAGAGTCCATAGGTCTACATTTAAGATTAACTCTAAATCCTTGCCTCATCACAGGCACTCAACACGCTCTACACAAAGGCAAATCGACAGAGTATGCTTGGTTCACACTGAAGAAATATGTTTCAATGCTATCTCAATGCCATTACCCTGACAGTTCCTCGGGGATAGACTGTCCACGCGCAAAGCGGTGACAAGCCTTCAGTGGATACGTGCACCTTCACAAGGTACGTCAGAAGTTTTTTCTATGTTTTTTTTTATACTTAATGATATATGTATTAATTGAAATAAATGCGCCAATCACCATAAAAACTTGTGTTTTATCAATATTCAGATGGGTTCAAGCCTTATATCTTAGTGATCAGATAGAAACACATGTTTTACGAGAACTGAAACGTAAAAATTGTATCTTTTCAATATGAACGAATTTTTTATCCAACAACAAATTTGACAATACGTTCGAAAGATAACATTTTTCATCTTTCTATTTTTCCTGAGAGCTGGTATTTTTGGCTTATTTTCTGGGATTTATTTTGCTTAGTTTTAAGTAACATATGACAAACAAGCAATGACAAAAGTTGTCTTACGTATTTGCCTCTCGGTCTTTCTCATAACAACAATATTTCTCGATATGGATGCTGGGCCTTAAAAAACAAAAAAAAAATCATAACATTATTTGGGCTGCAGGTTTGTATTTCTGGAATATTCTAATGGAAAGGTATTGACATGACTTGTGATATTTGCAACATTTTTTTTTACGGACCCTATTGTGTGGCGAATTCCAAGGTTTTTTTCTGTTAACCTAAGATAAATGTGATGAAACAAAGGTTGGGTTGTTACCAAAAGACATTTTAAGGACACAGCAGATACAACTAACAAATATTCTGGTAGAGTAATATCAGAATGATTCTTTAAACGTAATTGACGGCACTGCATTCTACGATCGACGTTAGACTTCGAGCGCCGTCAAAAATCATCGTGTTCAGTATTCCTTGTTCCTCCATTGAAACAAAGAAAAAACCACTGAAGATATCGTAAAACTTTTACTTTCTGACCCCACCAATACAAAACAGCATAATTTTAATAGTATCCAACGACTCCGGTCCCACTTGCTGCGAAGTACCGGTGTTTGTTAGGTGGTCGTTTATGGAAACTGAAATTAACATCCTACCGGCGCAGGAAATAATTGGGCCGGTCACTTACCATGGCTCATTTGAGCATGTTTGTCTCAATGCACTCCACGGGTAGGTTGGAAGATATGGGCCAATAATATAAACATAGCTATACACCATAAGGAGTTAACAACCAATGGATTAGAACTACACTTCTTATTAAGCGTCAGAAGTCTGCCGCATACGAAAAAAACAATTTGTCGTTCTCAATAAAAACTTAAAACGTAATGTAAAAAGCTACATATGTAACATTTTATACCCGGTCCTTGAATGAATCTCTTGATCTTGATCTCTGATAAAAAACCTACATTCATGTAGATTAAAATAAAACTAAGTTCATTTGAAAGTGGACGGTAGTCTTCCAGCGTGACAAGCCGCACGCGCTAGTGTGAGCTAGAAGTTACCATTCATGGTCGAATAATTGAAAATGTTTTGTGGTAGTCCGATCGCAATAATTGGTGTTGACCGGAATAAGTGAATGTCGCAAAGGAAGTTAGTTAAGACGTAAAAGTTGAATTTTTTTTTTAAAACTTATTGCAATTTTCTGCCATTATTGCAATAGTTTTAGTTATCCACTTATCCACAAAATACTTTTGTAACCCATACTGGCACCACAGTAATGTAAAACGACATTAAACGGAACCGCATTTTCGATAGGAATGGTACCTACAGCACCAAAAATTAAACAACAAGTATAGTAGTTTTCGACACAGTCAGTTATGCTCTTCCCGATAACAAACACATATTGTACATTCCTAATTTATTCCTGGTATTCCACCAGTGTAATAAATGAGTATTATAATACTACTTTGCGTTTGCAAGACGCATGTCTCAGAGACACTAAACCCGTAAAAGTAAACGATGCGTATAGATTAATAACAACATGATTCTTTGCTTATAAGAGTTTTTAAATAAATGATCTGGCAACATTAAAAGAATAAAACATTAAACTCAAAATATGCATATCTAGAAACGTATGGCTTGGCGCTGTGTAATGGTTCTGGAATTAAAAAGAGACATCGTAAACGTAAGGGCTTTTGACATATTATAAATATGTAAATATGTGAATATACATATTTATACATTTTCGAGCGAAGACTTTTATGGTTATGACTTGTGTTCAACCCTTACTCTGAGTGGTGAAACTGGTATGTGCAGGTAAATTTTTACTATCATGTAAATGAATAATTATATACAATTACTTATTAATTCCTATTAATAAATTAAAGAACACAACGATTTTTAATGGAACTAGAACCGCAAGTCAACTGATGTAGTTTGTATGTTAGTTTTTTGTCTCCAGATTTCTCATGCGCTACGCCTCGAAATGAATCCCTGCACTTTACCCACTCCTGCTCCCGACGTAGACGGAGACCAACGATGGTATAGTATTCATCGTAGGTTTGTATCCGACTGCCGAGAAAAGGACCCAGACGTAATATTTCTTGGCGACTGCATTTTCGAAGCGCCACAGGGCAGTGAAACATGGAATAAATATTTCGCGCCGTTGCACTGCCTCAACTTTAGCATTCGCGACGACTGCACCGAACATATTCTTTGGAGAATTGAAAACGGAGTTTTAGATAATGTAAACCCTAAAATTGTTGTCTTGCATGTTGGTACCAATAATATTATAAATAGTGCCAATGAGGTAGCAGATGGCGTTTTGGAGAACGTTACGAAAATCCATGAAAACTGCCCAACGCCTACATTCTTTTACCGGTAAGCGCTGTGTGTTGAAACAAATTTTATTTAGAATTACAAAAAAAAATAGTATGATATATTTTTATTTCCAGTCTCTCTTACCGAGAGGGCAACAACCCAACAAATTGCGTGAAAAAACGTATGTATCAATAAATTGGTCATGGAGATGACAAGAGGATTAAATCGCGTGCAGACTGTACCATTGATAAAGGCCTAGTGCAAAGCGACGGAAGTATTAGTCATCATGATATGTTCGACTATAAAAATCTACAAATACTGGGGCCCACAAAATTCTTGAACCTCTTTATGATCTGCTTTCGCAAATTTTATACGAAAATGAGCTGGACCCATATCCGTCTCAATCTGAATAGATAACGTAATCAATTATTTATTTTATCTGTGTGGCTTTAAACTTCTTTTCGGATATAATGAATTTATAATTACAGTTTTTAAATATATAAATGAATACGCATGTACATATCATTTAAATATGCTAATGAAAGTCGTACTAAATATAATTAATTTATATAAAATACATATATTTTTGATTGGGCTCACCCTTTTAATCGATGTAAGCAAGTCCATCTGTCTGTTTTCACGCAAACTAGTCTTTGTGTTAAAGCTATGGACTCCAAACTTTGCACACATCTTTTTCTTTGCACGCAAATAGTCGGAACCGCCGGGTTCGGTCAAATATATCTTGTAGCTGCCATATCACACCGATTAAAAATGAAATAACTTTTAAGTTTTTGCGTACAGAAAGTTTAAATTCGATGAGAGCCTTTGGAAAAGACTTGGAGAAAAGAAAAAGAAGATCCTCCTTCATTCCTATACATTATACATTGATCTTCTAATTGAATTTTCAATTTGTTCTCTCCGAACTTAATAGGAAGTTAAAACAAAAGTTTTCTTGGTGTCGTATAGTTTTATACGAACATTATAGAATTTGACTCCGCTTTCTTAATCGTGTACACAAAATCGTAAAAGGTGTTTGGAGATAAACGCTTTAAAAGTATTACTCTCTCGAGCGCGTGTTTAGACCTGTTTTGTCTCAAAACTACATATCTTCATAAAAATTGCAATTACCGAGATGAAGTCTTATTGGTATATTCGTAAACATTTTTAAAATCAAATAAAATTATTTTAAATAAATAGTTTTTCTGTAGCCAGTGAAGAAATCCGCCATAAAGGAATGTTTTTTTTTTCAAATTTGGTCGGAAATCAAGGAATGTGATTATTATTGAGCTTGGGAAATAATTATATGTCGCAAGTCGTAACGAATGTCAAATGTGAGAAATATGAGTTTTATGTTTTTAAATTGAAAAAGAAAATACACAGGTTGCGATAGAGAGCTGATTTTTTTTATTTGAAAGATAATTCGATGGCATTAATGATGCAATATAACTTAGGGAAAATGGCTACCACGTGAGTTTTTCAGAAGCTGCATCCTGGCTGTCCAATTCTCGATCACTTTTCAATCATTTTGGATCCCTATGTCGGCAATAGGTCGTTCACTGTTGACTTCTAGGGCCGGAATCGTGGTAGGCTTGTTCGCATAGACCAACGACTAAATAAATAAATCGAATATCCCCAAAAAAATAATCCAATGGTGTAATATCGCACGTTCTTGGAGGCCATGGAACTGGACCATTTGTGGAGATAACGCTGTTACCGAACACTTCGCCCAATAAGTCGAAAGCAAACGATGCACTTTCACAAACGAACTCTGATTTGCGAAATAAAATTCAACGATTTGGTATCGCTGCTCAGCTGTTAACCTATTCATTATGAATTGCCAAACCAAACTCAACATAAAGCACTTAAAAGATGTCAGCTGACTCATCCATAAAGAGCTATTCCTTGGGTGGCAGAGGAGATCACCCGTCTCAGCAAAAGATACAAAAAAAGACTGGACAATCACCCCAACCACCTGGCCATCAACCTCCTAGACAATAGGCAATTCCAAAGACGACTGCAGAGGAAACACCCGCTTGACCTCCCCCATCAATAGACACCTAAGTCAACCTCTGTCCAAATATGTGTTTAGACATGATAAGTAGGCAAACTATAAATATATTCTATTTATGGGCTGCAATAAACATGTCACTGGATAGCACGAGTGTCAACTACAGGTAACTACGATTGCAGCGGCCTATTGCCGAAGTGTCAAGAGATGTGACCACGCGGGAGGTGATTAGCGCGGTCATAGGCCTCAAACATAGATTTAAGAATAAAACTCGGCTGCATTTACAAACGCAGACTGCGGCGTCTTACAAGCGCTGCATTATATAATTAGAGGATAAGAACCTATGTAAGAATGAACAAAGGCGAAGCCCTCGCAGTAGCGAGTCAGTTAGATCCAAACACCCGAATTGAACTCATTAAATGTACGCACAAGTTTATAGTGTGAACATTTTGGTCCTTCGAGAAATTCTTGTTGTTTCCCACCAGTGGTAAGAAACACAGAATAAAAGACCACGCCTTAAAGTACTAGGACTATAAGGTGAAACATTGTGTTCTTGCTTTTCTTTGGCTGATCAATCAGCTGTGAGTCGAGGCACAGCTAGGTCAACTGGGCGACCAATCAAAAAATCCTCCAACGGATCACGCCAAAGAATACAAGCAGACAGCACAAAAAAGTCACAGTGATTGGTTTCGAAGATGTTGTCGGAAAGATCTATGAAATTGATGCAAGACCATGGAGAGCTGCAGAACAAAATACTGCAAGCCATCAAGGAAAAGGCATCTATACCAGCAATAGAAGTATTGGTAGTCCGATTTACTACTAACAACAATGCGCTGGTAGTTGGGAGTTGGCGATCATCAATATTTTAATGATAAAATATTTATTAAAACTATTGATGCTATCAAGGCCTATAAGGTGTCACAATCAAAGCTAGAAACACTTGAAGAGATAAATCTACCAAGCGGATCAAAATTATCGGATACCGCATCAGCTCGGAGCTCCAGTCCAGTTGATAATCTGGTTCAACTGGTGGATAGAAGAGCGGACAGGGTGAGGCAACAGATGAGCCTAATCTACGAAACCCTAGATAGTTCGAAGTGAGATTGAACTAGTCAAGCAGCTGGCAAAGATGAAAAGTCATCTGGTCCAACGTGACGGACACACTGAAACTTCTTGAAAACAAGTATAAGGATAGGGAACTGCCTTTGATCAAGATGAGGCAGACATTCTGCAATCTGAAGTTGCCGCACTAGAGATGGTACTTCGAATGAAGTTGGAACAGTTCAAAAGTTCCAACTTCGACGTGCCAGAACTCCCAAAAGTGGACCTTCCAACGTTCAATGGAAATGCGAAGGAATGGCCAACATGTTACGAGCTGTTCTCTAAGCTAATAGACAGCGGAAGGATCTCAGCAACCTGAGGAAGCTGGGATATTTAGGAGCCTGCTTAAACGGAGAAGCTCAAATGGTGGTTAGCCATTTGATGACGCAGGATCAGCGGCTAGCTTTACAGCAGCGTGGGAGCTTATCTGCAAACGCACTATGAGAATAGCAGAAAAATATTCTCCCAACACTTCAGCAAATTAATGGAACTGGAGTGCTTGCTGCCCCATGAGTGAGAAAAAAAAATTTAAGGAAGTTTTTGGATCCTGCGCACCGAGAGCATTTTCATCATAAAGGAAAAAGGAAAAATAGAAAGTTCTGCTGACGTAATTTTAGCAGAAATTCTACTGTTGAAATTTTCGCCAGAAGCCTTGCAGCTGTATGAACAGCATGTAAAAAGGCAAAAGAGCTAGACAGTCCTTACAAGACGTACTGGAGTTTATTAAGCAACAATACAACTCGTAAATGCCATTACCAAAAAAAAACCGCTCAGCTTGCTACAAGAAAAGTGCAAGTTAGATCGTGTGCCTGTACACTCTAAGGAGGCCACGATATGATAAAGTGTCTCAAATTCAGAGCACAATCAATCAAAAAAGAAAAGAATTCGTTCAAAAGAACAGCATGTGCTTTAGATGCTTGGAAAGCATAATGCTATCGACAGCAGAAAGGAAATTACATGCAATCGATGCTCCAAAGCACACAACTGCCTTCTTCATGAAGACACAAAACGCAGTGTCAACAGCAATAGCCTCAAGCAAGGCCAGGACACTATTGGTCACAGCTGTTGTTTAAGTTAAAAACAAAGCTGGAGGTTACAACGAGTTGAGGGCGCTTATTGACGGTGGATCGCAGAAGACGTTGATTTCAGAGGAGGCAGCACAAATATCAAGGATTCCCAGAGTAAGGAGGTACTGTAGAGGTCGAAGGTATCTCCCAGACTGCTCAATTATCAAAAAATAGCGTCCACCTGACGATCAAACCAAAAAAATTCCAAGCAGCTTCAAAACATCAACGGAAGCATTGGTTTTACCAACATCCATAGAGCCCTTCCCAGCAAAAAGTTTGATATTGATATCAACAAAGAGTGGAAGGGCTACAGGCGAGCAGATCCACGATTCAACGAGCCAAGCAGAATTGACATGGTGATAGGTGTGGATCTATTTCCCCGGATTATGATGAAGAAAAATAAAAACCGTGAATGGAATCTTGGGACAAAAACCAGATTTGGATGGAGTTGTGTCCGGAAATGTAACTCGAGCAGCAAAGCAAAAAATAAGCGCAAATTAGCAAAAAATTACAACAATAAATCTAAAGGACCTGGAACGCTTTTGGGAATTGGAAGATGAAGCCGATGAGACGATTACAGACAATGCAGAATGCGAAAGAAAATTCCAAGAAACAACTGTCATCAACGAGGAAGGCAGATTTGTGGTTTCAATTCCATTCCACAAAGAGGCAAAGCTGGGGAGACTCTCGCAAACAGGCAATGGCAAGGCTTATGCAAAATGGAAAGAAGCTTCAAAGAACTGGGCTGCATACAACGAATTCATGAAAGAATACCTTAAGATGGGTTATATGGAATCTGTGAAGACAGCAGGTCAAGGTAAATACTATTTACCCCATCAAGCTTAACTACGAAGCTACGAGTAGTTTTTGACGCATTCGCAAAGACGACAAATCGACTAAGCCTAAATGACGTTATTATTGCTGGTCCTAAGATTCAAAAAGGATATATTCGATATTCTAATTAAATGGCGCAAGTGGCAATATGTTGTGGTAGCTGACATTGAAAAAATGTATCGCCAAATAAAGGTTGCTGAGAAAGACCAAGGAATACCAATATATCCTATGGAGACTGATCAAAATTGCCGATGAGTGAGTTTAGGCCATTAGTGGGAACAAGCGATATCTCCGAGAGTTGGCAGATCGCTTTTGCCAAGAAGGATAACGTCAAGCAGAAACAATTAGAGACGACTTTTATATGGATGACCTCATAACTGGTGGAAACACAGTCAACGAGTGCTATGAACTTCAAAGAGAGTGAGACAAGTGATGGAGAAGGCCGGCATGCATCTGCGAAAATGGGTTAAAAATGACAAGCCGATGTTTTATCCGACATTCAGGACGACGGTGCTACGGAAGAAATCTGCGTCCCGAGAATGAATCGATCAAAACCTTAGGACTTCAATGGGATCCGAAGGGATACATTTACGTTTTCCCATGAAAACCCAATGCTAACACGCATAACAAAGCGGTTAGTATTTTATCACAGTTGTCAGGTTTTTTGACCCACTAGGATGGTTGGCACCTGTAACGATTCAAGGCAAATGTTTCATTCAGGAACTGTGGAAGTTACCGATGACTTGGGACGTTGAATTGGAATAGAACTTAGCTAACTGGTGGACGGAATATGCTAAAGGTCTATCAT
>JAECWL010000026.1:0-28176 GCA_018150545.1 Drosophila ercepeae | reverse complement strand
TAATGCTAACCGCACGCACGCTAACCGCACGCAACCGCACGTTAACCGCACGCACGCTAACCGCACAAGCACGCTAACCGCACGCACGCTAACCGCACGCACGCTAACCGCACGCACGCTAACCGCACGCACGTAACCGCACGCTAACCGCACGCACGCACCGCACGCTAACCGCACGCACGCACGCACCGCACGCACACGCACGCAACCGCACTAACCGCACGCTAACCGCACGCACGCTAACCGCACGCACGCTAACCGCACGCACGCACGGCACGCTAACCGCACGCACGCTAACCGCACGACTAACCGCACGCACGCACCGCACGCTACTAACCGCACGCTAACCGCACGCTAACCGCACGCACGCTAACCGCACAACCGCACGCACGCTAATGCACCGCACGCACGCTAACCGCACGCACGCTAACCGCACGCACGCTAACCGCACGCACGCTAACCGCACGCACGCTAACCGCACGCTAACCGCACCGCAACGCACGCTAACCGCACGCACGCTAACCGGCACACGCACGCTAACCGCACGCACGCTAACCGCACGCTAATGCTAACCGCACGCACGCTAACCGCACGCTAACCGCACGCTAACCGCACGCTAACCGCACGCACGCTAACCGCACGCACGCTAACCGCACGCACGCTAACCCGCACGCACGCAACCGCACGCACGCACCGCACGCTAACCGCACGCTAACCGCACAACACGCGCAACGCACGCTAACCGCACGCTAACCGCACGCTAACGCACCGCACGCACGCACCGCACGCTAACCGCACACGCTAACCGCACGCACGCAACCGCACGCTAACCGCACGCTAACCGCACGCAACCGCACGCACCGCACGCAACCGCACGCTAACCGCACGCACGCTAACCGCACGCTAACCGCACGCACGCACCGCACGCACGCTAACCGCACGCACGCAACCGCACGCACGCTAACCGCACGCACGCACCGCACGCACGCTAACCGCACGCACGCTAACCGCACACGCACGCTAACCGCACGCACGCTAACCGCACGCACGCTAACCGCACGCACGCTAACGCACGCACCGCACGCGCACGCAACGCACGCTAACCGCACGCACGCTAACCGCACGCTAACCGCACGCACGCACGCTAACCGCACGCACGCTAACCGCACGCAACTAACCGCACGCACGCTAACCGCACGCACGCTAACCGGCACGCACGCTAACCGCACGCTAACCGCACGCACGCTAACCGCACGCAACCGCACCGCACGCACGCTAACCGCACGCACGCAACCGCACGCAAGCTAACCGCACGCACCGCACGCACCGCACTAACGCACCGCAACCGCAACCGCACACGCTAACCGCACAAGCACGCTAACCGCACGCACGCTAACCGCACGCAACCGCACGCAACGCACGCTAACCGCACGCAACCGCACGCACGCACGCTAACCGCACGCACGCAACCGCACGCACGCACGCTAACCGCACGCACGCTAACCGCACGCACGCTAACCGCACGCACGCTAACCGCACGCACGCTAACCGCACACGCACGCAACCGCACGCACCGCAACCGCACGCACGCTAACCGCACGCACGCTAACCGCACGCACGCTAACCGCACGCACGCTAACCGCACCGCACGCACGCTAACCGCACGCTAACCGCACGCACGCAACGCACCGCACGCTAACCGCACGCACGCACCGCACGCACGCTAACCGCACGCACGCTAACCGCACGCACGCTAACCGCACGCTAACCGCACGCACCGCACGCACCACACGCTAACCGCACGCACGCAACCGCACGCTAACGCTAACCGCACGCACGCTAACCGCACGCACGCACCGCACGCTAACCGCTAACCGCACAAGCACGCTAACCGCACGCACGCTAACCGCACGCACGCTAACCGCACGCACGCACGCACGCACGCTAACTGCCGCACGCACGCTAACCGCACGCACGCAACCGCACGCAACCGCACGCACGCTAACCGCACGCACGCTAACCGCACAGCACGCTAACCGCACGCACGCTAACCGCACGCACGCTAACCGCACGCACGCTAACCGCACGCGCACGCTAACCGCACGCACGCTAACCGCACGCACGCTAACCGCACAACGCACGCAACCGCACGCACCGCACGCAACGCACGCTAACCGCACGCACGCTAACCGCACGCACGCTAACCGCACGCTAATGCTAACCGCACGCGCACGCTAACCGCACGCACGCTAACCGCACGCACGCAACCGCACGCTAACAACCGCACGCACCGCAACCGCACAAGCACGCTAACCGCACGCACGCTAACCGCACGCACGCTAACCGCACGCACGCTAACCGCACGCAAGCACCGCACGCACGCTAACCGCACGCTACCGCACGCTAACCGCACGCACGCACGCTAACCGCACGCACCGCACGCAACCGCACGCACGCTAACCGCACGCACGCTAACCGCACGCACGCAACCGCACGCTAACCGCACGCACGCTAACCGCACGCACGCTAACCGCACGCACGCTAACCGCACGCACGCTAACCGCACGCACGCACCGCACGCACGCAACCGCACGCACGCTAACGCACGCACGCACGCTAACCGCACGCACGCACGCACCGCACGCACCGCACCGCACGCTACGCACGCTAACCGCACGCACGCTAACCGCACGCACGCACGCTAACCGCACGCACGCAACCGCACGCTAACCGCACGCACGCTAACCGCACGCACGCACGCTAACCGCACGCACGCTAACCGCACGCACGCTAACCGCACGCACGCTAACCGCACACGCACGCTAACCGCACGCACCGCACCGCACGCACGCACCGCACGCTAACCGCACGCACGCTAACCGCACGCACGCTAACCGCACGCACGCTAACCGCACGCACGCTAACCGCACGCACGCTAACCGCACGCACGCTAACCGCACGCTAATGCTAACCGCACGCACGCTAACCGCACGCAACCGCACGCACGCCCGCACGCACGCGAACCGCACGCACGCTAACCGCACGCACGCTAACCGCACGCACGCTAACCGCACGCGCAACCGCACGCACAACCGCACGCACGCTAACCGCACGCACGCTAACCGCACGCACGCTAACCGCACGCACGCTAACCGCACGCTAACGCTAACCGCACGCACGCTAACCGCACGCACGCTAACCGCACGCACGCTAACCGCACGCACGCTAACCGCACGCACGCTAACCGCACGCACGCTAACCGCACGCACGCTAACCGCACGCACGCTAACCGCACGCACGCTAACCGCACGCACGCTAACCGCACGCACGCTAACCGCACGCACGCTAACCGCACGCACCGCACGCTAACCGCACGCTAACGCTAACCGCACGCACGCTAACCGCACGCACGCTAACCGCACGCACGCTAACCGCACGCACGCTAACCGCACGCACGCTAACCGCACGCACGCTAACCGCACAAGCACGCTAACCGCACGCACGCTAACCGCACGCACGCTAACCGCACGCACGCTAACCGCACGCACGCAACCGCACAAGCACGCTAACCGCACGCACGCTAACCGCACGCACGCTAACCGCACGCACGCAACCGCACAAGCACGCTAACCGCACGCACGCTAACCGCACGCTAATGCTAACCGCACGCACGCTAACCGCACGCACGCTAACCGCACGCACGCTAACCGCACGCACGCAACCGCACGCACGCTAACCGCACGCACGCTAACCGCACGCACGCTACCGCACGCACGCTAACCGCACGCACCGCACGCAAGCACGCACGCACCGCACGCACGCTAACCGCACGCACGCTAACCGCACGCACGCAACCGCACGCACGCTAACCGCACGCACGCTAACCGCACGCAAGCTAACCGCACGCACGCAACCGCACGCACGCTAACCGCACGCACGCTAACCGCACGCACGCGCTAACCGCACGCTAACCGCACCGCACGCTAACCGCACGCACGCAACCGCACGCACGCACGCTAACCGCACGCACGCACGCACCGCACGCACGCTAACCGCACGCACGCTAACCGCACGCACGCTAACCGCACGCACGCTAACCGCACGCACGCTAACCGCACGCACGCTAACCGCACGCACGCTAACCGCACGCACGCAACCGCACGCACGCTAACCGCACGCGCACCGCACAGCACGCACCGCACGCACGCTAACCGCACGCACGCTAACCGCACGCACGCTAACCGCACGCACGCACCGCACGCTAACCGCACGCACGCTAACCGCACGCACGCTAACCGCACGCAACGCTAACCGCACGCACGCTAACCGCACGCACGCTAACCGCACGCACGCTAACCGCACGCACGCGCACGCACGCACCGCACGCACGCTAACCGCACGCACGCTAACCGCACGCACGCTAACCGCACGCACGCTAACCGCACGCACGCTAACCGCACACGCTAACCGCACGCTAACCGCACGCACGCAACCGCACGCACCGCACGCACGCACGCTAACCGCACGCACGCTAACCGCACGCTAACGCTAACCGCACGCACGCAACCGCACGCTAACGCAACCGCACGCACGCTAACCGCACGCACGCTAACCGCACGCACGCTAACCGCACGCACGCTAACCGCACGCACGCTAACCGCACGCACGCTAACCGCACGCACGCTAACCGCACGCACGCTAACCGCACGCACGCTAACCGCACGCACGCTAACCGCACGCACCGCACGCACGCACGCACCGCACGCTAACCGCACGCACGCTAACCGCACGCACGCTAACCGCACGCACGCTAACCGCACGCACGCTAACCGCACGCACGCACCGCACCGCACACGCTAACCGCACGCAAACCGCACGCACCGCACGCACCGCACCGCACGCTAACCGCACGCACGCTAACCGCACGCACGCTAACCGCACGCACGCTAACCGCACGCACGCTAACCGCACGCACGCTAACCGCACGCACGCTAACCGCACGCACGCTAACCGCACGCACGCACCGCACGCACGCTAACCGCACGCTAACCGCCACGCACCGCACGCTAACCGCACAGCACGCTAACCGCACGCACGCTAACCGCACGCACGCAACCGCACGCAACCGCACGCACCAGCACGCACCGCACGCACGCTAACCGCACGCACCGCACGCACGCACCGCACGCACCGCAACCGCACGCACCGCACGCTAACCGCACGCACGCTAACCGCACGCACGCTAACCGCACGCACGCTAACCGCACAGCACGCTAACCGCACGCACGCTAACCGCACACGCAACCGCACGCACAACCGCACCGCACGCTAACCGCACGCAACCGCACGCACCGCACGCACGCTAACCGCACGCACGCTAACCGCACGCAACCGCACGCAACCGCACGCACGCTAACCGCACGCACGCTAACCGCACGCACGCTAACCGCACGCACGCTAACCGCACGCACGCTAACCGCACGCACGCTAACCGCACGCACGCACCGCACGCTAACCGCACGCACGCTAACCGCACGCACGCTAACCGCACGCACGCTAACCGCACGCACGCACCGCACGCACGCTAACCGCACGCTAACACGCACGCAACCGCACGCAACCGCACGCACCGCACGCACCGCACGCTAACCGCACGCACGCACCGCACCGCACGCTAACCGCACAAGCACGCACGCACGCAACCGCACGCACGCTAACCGCACGCACGCAACCGCACGCAACCGCACGCTAACCGCACGCACCGCACCGCACCGCACGCTAACCGCACGCACGCTAACCGCACGCACCGCACGCACCGCACGCTAACCGCACACGCACCGCACGCTAACCGCACGCACCGCACGCACCGCACGCAACCGCACGCACCGCACGCACCGCACGCTAACCGCACGCACGCACGCACCGCACGCACCGCACGCAACCGCACGCACCGCACGCAACCGCACGCTAACCGCACGCTAACCCGCACGCACGCTAACCGCACGCACGCTAACCGCACGCACGCTAACCGCACGCTAACCGCACAAGCACGCACGCACCGCACGCACGCTAACCGCACGCACGCTAACCGCACGCACCGCACGCAACGCACCGCACGCTAACGCACGCACGCACGCTAACCGCACGCACCGCACGCACGCTAACCGCACGCACGCACCGCACGCACGCTAACCGCACGCACGCTAACCGCACGCACGCACGCAACCGCACCGCACGCTAACCGCACGCACGCTAACCGCACGCACGCTAACCGCACAAGCACGCTAACCGCACGCACGCAACCGCACGCACGCAACCACGCACGCACCAACGCACACGCACGCTAACCGCACAACGCACGCACCGCACGCACGCAACCGCACGCACCGCACGCACGCTAACCGCACGCACGCTAACCGCACGCACGCAACCGCACGCACCGCACCGCACCGCACGCACCGCACGCAACCGCACGCACGCAACCGCACGCACGCTAACGCACGCACGCACGCTAACCGCACGCACCGCACGCTAACCGCACGCACCGCACGCACCGCACGCACCGCACGCTAACCGCACGCTAACCGCACGCACGCAACCGCACGCACGCTAACCGCACGCACGCTAACCGCACGCACGCAACCGCACGCACGCTAACCGCACGCACGCAACCGCACGCACGCTAACCGCACGCACGCTAACCGCACGCCACGCTAACCGCACGCACCGCACGCACCGCACGCACGCTAACCGCACGCGCACGCAACCGCACGCACCGCACGCTAACCGCACGCACGCACCGCACGCACGCTAACCGCACGCACGCTAACCGCACAACACGCACGCTAACCGCACGCACGCTAACCGCACACACACGCACCGCACGCACGCTAACCGCACGCACGCTAACCGCACGCACGCTAACCGCACGCACGCTAACCGCACGCACGCTAACCGCACGCACGCTAACCGCACGCACGCACGCTAACCGCACGCACGCTAACCGCACGCACCGCAACCGCACGCACGCACGCTAACCGCACGCACGCTAACCGCACGCACGCTAACCGCACGCACGCACCGCACGCACGCACCGCACGCACCGCACGCACAGCTAACCGCACGCACGCTAACCGCACGCAAGCACGCACCGCACGCACGCTAACCGCACGCACGCTAACCGCACGCACGCTAACCGCACGCACGCTAACCGCACGCTAACCGCACGCAACCGCACAACGCACGCTAACCGCACACGCACGCTAACCGCACGCACGCTAACCGCACGCTAACGCTAACCGCACACGCAACCGCACGCACGCTAACCGCACAGCACGCAACCGCACAAGCACCAACCGCACGCACGCTAACCGCACGCACGCTAACCGCACGCAACCGCACAAGCACGCACGCACGCTAACCGCACGCACGCAACCGCACGCACGCACGCACCGCACGCACGCACGCACCGCACGCACCGCACGCTAACCGCACGCACGCACCGCACCGCACGCACCGCACGCTAACGCACGCACGCACGCTAACCGCACGCACGCAACCGCACGCACGCTAACCGCACGCACGCACGCACGCACCGCACGCACGCACGCACGCACCGCACGCACCGCACGCACGCTAACCGCACGCACGCTAACCGCACGCACGCTAACCGCACAAGCACGCACGCAACCGCACGCACGCACCGCACGCTAAACCGCACGCACGCACGCTAACCGCACGCTACCGCACCGCACGCAACGCACGCACGCTAACCGCACGCACCGCACGCACGCACGCACCGCACGCACGCTAACCGCACGCACGCACCGCACACACGCACCGCACGCACGCACCGCACAAACGCAACCGCACGCAACCGCACAGCACGCTAACCGCACCGCACCACGCAACCGCACGCAACCGCAACCGCACGCACCGCAACCGCACGCTAACCGCACGCACGCACCGCACGCACGCTAACCGCACGCACGCTAACCGCACGCACGCTAACCGCACGCACGCAACCGCACGCACGCTAACCGCACGCACGTCACCGCACGCACACGCACCGCACGCACGCGCACCGCACGCACCGCACGCACGCTAACCGCACGCACGCTAACGCACGCACGCACGCACCGCACGCACGCTAACCGCACGCACGCTAACCGCACGCACCGCACGCACCGCACGCACCGCACGCAACCGCACGCGCACGCACCGCACGCACGCTAACCGCACGCACGCACCGCACACGCACACCACGCACGCTAACCGCACAAGCACGCACCGCACGCACCGCACAAGCACGCACCGCACGCACGCGAACCGCACGCACGCTAACCGCACGCACGCACCACGCTAACCGCACGCACCGCACCGCACGCACGCTAACCGCACGCACGCACCGCACCGCACGCACCGCACGCACGCCAAGCACCGCACAAGCACGCTAACCGCACGCACGCACCGCACGCACGCGCACCGCACGCACGCACCGCACGCACGCACCGCACGCACCGCACGCACCACGCACCGCACACGCACCGCACCCGCACGCACCCGCACGCACCGCACGCACGCACGCACGCACGCAACCGCACGCACGCACCGCACGCTAACCGCACGCACGCACCGCACGCACGCACCGCACGCACGCACCGCACAACCGCACCGCACGCACCGCACGCACCGCACCGCACGCACGCACCGCACGCACGCACCGCACGCACGCACGCACCGCACGCACCCGCACGCACGCACCGCACCGCACGCACCGCACGCACCGCACGCACCGCACCGCACGCACGCACCGCACGCACCGCACGCACCGCACCGCACGCTAACCGCACCACCGCACGCACCGCACAAGCACGCACCGCACGCACGCTAACCGCACGCACGCACGCACCGCACGCACCGCACGCTAACCGCACAAGCACCGCACGCACCGCACGCACCGCACGCACGCAACCGCACGCACGCTAACCGCACGCACGCTAACCGCACGCACCGCACCGCACGCACTAACCGCACGCACGCACCGCACGCACCGCACCGCACCGCACGCACCGCACGCTAACCGCACAGCACGCAACCGCACGCACGCTAACCGCACGCACGCACCGCACGCACCGCACGCACCGCAACCGCACGCAACCGCACGCACGCACTGCACCGCACGCACGCTAACCGCACGCACGCTAACCGCACGCACGCAACCGCACGCACGCTAACCGCACGCACGCAACCGCACGCACGCACGCACCGCACGCACGCACGCACGCACCGCACGCACGCACCGCACACGCACGCACCGCACGCACTGCACCGCACGCACTGCACCGCACGCACCGCACGCACGCACTGCACCGCACGCACGCTACCGCACACAGCACGCACGCACCGCACGCACGCACCGCACGCACCGCACGCACTAACCGCACGCACGCACCGCACGCACCGCACCGCACCGCACGCACGCACCCACCGCACGCACACGCACCGCACGCACGCACCCGCACGCACGCACCGCACGCACGCACCGCACGCACGCTAACCGCACGCACGCACCGCACCGCACGCACGCACCGCACAAGCACGCTAACCGCACGCACCGCACCGCACGCAACCGCACGCACGCACCGCACGCACGCACCGCACCCGCACGCACCGCACACGCACGCAACCGCACTGCACCGCACGCACCGCACGCACCGCACGCACCGCACGCACGCACCGCACGCACCGCACGCACGCACCGCACGCACGCACGCACCGCACGCACGCACCGCACGCACCGCACCGCACCGCACGCACTGCACCGCACGCACGCTAACCGCACGCACGCACCGCACGCACCGCACCGCACGCACCGCACCGCACCGCAACCGCACCGCACAACCGCACCGCACCGCACCGCACACCGCACCGCACGCACCGCACGCAACCGCACCGCACCGCACTGCACCGCACCGCACTGCAACCGCACTGCACCGCACCGCACCGCACCGCACCGCACCAGCACCGCACCGCACTGCACCGCACCGCACTGCACGCTGCACCGCACGCACCCAACCGCACCGCACCGCACACCGCACGCACCGCACCGCACCGCACCGCACCCGCACACTGCACCGCACGCACGCACCGCACCGCACTGCACCGCACTGCACCCGCACTGCACCGCACCGCACCGCACGCACGCACCGCACCGCACCGCACCGCACCGCACTGCACCGCACTGCACCCGCACCGCACGCACCGCACCGCACGCACGCACTTAACCGCACCGCACCGCACCGCACCCGCACGCACCGCACTGCACCGCACCGCACCGCACTGCACCGCACCGCACGCACGCAACCGCACCGCACCGCAACCGCACGCACGCACCCGCACCGCACCGCACCCGCACTGCACCGCACCGCACTGCACCGCACCGCACCGCACCGCACCGCACTGCACCGCACCGGCACCCGCACCGCACCCGCACACCACCGCACAACGCACCGCACCGCACGCACCCGCACCCGCACCGCACTGCACCGCACGCACCGCACCACGCACCGCACCGCACCGCACTGCACCGCACTGCACCGCACCGCACCGCACTGCACCGCACTGCACCGCACCGCACCGCACCGCACCGCACCGCACCGCACTGCACCGCACCGCACCGCACCGCACTGCACCGCACCGCACCGCACCGCACCGCACCGCACCGCACACCCACGCACCGCACCGCACCGCACCGCACTGCACTGCACCGCACTGCACTGCACCGCACTGCACCCGCACCGCACCGCACCGCACTGCACCGCACCGCACCGCACCCGCACTGCACCGCACCGCACCGCACCGCACCCGCACCTGCACCGCACCGCACTGCACCGCACCGCACCGCACCGCACTGCACCCGCACCACGCACTGCACCGCACTAACCGCACCGCACGCACCGCACACTAACCGCACTGCACTGCACCGCACCGCACCGCACCCCGGCACCGCACCGCACTGCACCGCACCGCACGCACGCACCGCACTGCACCGCACTGCACTGCACCGCACCGCACCCGCACCACCGCACCGCACCGCACGCACCGCACCCGCACCCAACCGCACCGCACGCACCGCACTGCACCGCACGCACCGCACTCACGCACCGCACCGCACTGCACCGCACCGCACCGCACTGCACCGCACCGCACTGCACTGCACTGCACGCACCGCACCGCACCGCACGCACCGCACAACACCAACCGCACCGCACCGCACCGCACCGCACCCCACTGCACCGCACGCACCGCACTGCACCCGCACCGCACCGCACTGCACCGCACCGCACCACCGCACCAGCACCGCACCGCACCGCACGCACCGCACCGCACCGCACGCACCGCACCGCACCGCACCGCACCGCACACGCACCGCACTGCACTGCACCGCACTGCACCGCACCGCACCACGCTACCGCACCGCACCGCACCGCACCGCACCGCTAACCGCACCACCGCACCGCACCGCACGCACTAACCGCACGCACCGCACGCACACCGCACGCACGCAACCGCACCGCACGCACCGCACGCACGCAACCGCACGCACCGCACAGCACCAACCGCACGCTAACCGCACAATAACACGCACGCACGCACCGCACGCACGCACGCACCGCACCGCACGCACCGCACAACGCAACCGCACGCACCGCACGCACGCTCACCGCACGCACGCACCGCACCGCACACGCACGCACCGCACCGCACGCACCGCACAGCACCGCACGCACGCTAACCGCACGCACGCACCGCACGCTAACGCACCGCACGCACCGCAACCGCACACACAACCGCACCGCACACGCACCGCACACGTTAACCGCACGCACGCACCGCACGCACCGCACAAGCACGCACCGCACGCACCGCACCGGCACCGCACGCTAACCGCACGCACCGCACCGCACCGCACGCTAACCGCACACGCTAACCGCACGCACGCACCGCACGCACTAACCGCACGCACGCACCGCACGCACGCACCGCACGCACGCACCGCACGCACGCTAACCGCACCGCACGCTAACCGCACGCACGACACCGCACGCACGCACCGCACGCACGCTAACCGCACCCACGCACGCTAACCGCACGCAACCGCACGCACGCTAACCGCACGCACCGCTAATGCTAACCGGCACGCACGCACCGCACGCGCACGCACCGCACGCACGCACCGCACGCACGCACCGCACGCTAACGCACACGACCGCACGCACGCTAACCGCACGCACGCAACCGCACGCACGCACCGCACAGCACGCTAACCGCACGCACCCGCACGCACGCACCGCACGCTAACCGCACGCACGCACCGCACGCACGCTAACCGCACAAGCACGCACGCACCGCACGCACGCTAACCGCACGCACGCACCGCACGCACGCTAACCGCACGCACGCTAACCGCACGCACGCTAACCGCACGCACGCCAACGCACACGCTAACCGCACGCACGCTAACCGCACAAGCACGCACGCACGCACACGCACCGCACGCACCGCACGCTAACGCTAACCGCACGCACGCACCGCACGCACGCTAACCGCACGCTAACGCACGCACCACGCACGCACGCACCGGCACCGCACGCAACCACGCACGCTAACCGCACGCCACGCAACCGCACGCACGTTAACCGCACGCACGCTAACCGCACGCACGCTAACCGCACACGCTAACCGCACAACACGCAACCGCACGCAACGCTAACCGCACGCACGCACGCACCGCACCACGCACGCTACACGCTACCGCACGCACGCAACCGCACGCACGCTAACCGCACGCACGCACCGCACGCACGCACCGCACGCACGCTAACCGCACGCACGCACCGCACGCACGCTAACCGCACGCACGCAACCGCACGCACGCTAACCGCACGCACGCTAACCGCACGCACGCACCGCACGCCACGCTAACCGCACGCACGCTAACCGCACGCACGCACGCTAACCGCACGCACGCAACCGCACGCACGCTAACCGCACAGCACGCACCGCACAGCACGTTAACCGCACGCACGCAACCGCACGCCACGCAACCGCACGCACGCACCCGCACGCACGCTAACCGCACGCACGCACGGCACGCACGCTAACCGCACGCACGCAACCGCACGCACGCTAACCGCACACGCTAACCGCACAAGCACGCTAACCGCACGCACGCTAACCGGCACGCACGCAACCGCACGCACGCAACCGCACGCACGCTAACCGCACGCACCGCACGCACGCACGCAACCGCACGCACGCTAACCGCACGCACGCTAACCGCACGCAACACGCAACCGCACGCACGCACCGCACGCCACGCAACCGCACACGCACGCTAACCGCACGCACGCACCGCACGCTAATGCTAACACGCACGCACACCGCACACGCACGCTAACCGCACAAGCACGCAAACCGCACGCACGCACGCAACGCACGCTAACCACACGCACGCTAACCGCACGCACGCTAACCGCACGCACGCAACCGCACAAGCACCGCACGCACGCTAACGCACGCACGCAACCGCACGCACGCAACGCACGCACGCACGCACCGGCACACGCACGCAAACACACGCACGCACAACCGCACGCACGCACCGCACGCACGCTAACCGCACAAGCACGCTAACACGCACGCTAACCGCACGCTAACGCAACGCACGCACGCTAACCGCACGCTAACAACGCACGCACCGCACGCAACCGCACGCTAACCGCACGCTAACCGCACGCACGCTACACGCACGCACGCTAACCGCACGCACGCAACCGCACGCACGCAACCGCACGCGCACGCTAACCGCACGCACCACACGCACGCACCGCACGCACGCTAACCGCACGCCACGCACCGCACGCACGCACCGCACGCTACACCGCACGCACGCCACGCACGCACACCGCACGCCACGCACGCCACGCACGCCAACCGCACGCCACGCACCGCACGCACGCACGCACGCTAACCGCACGCACGCAACCGCACGCACGCACGCCACGCACAAGCACGCACGACGCACGCCACGCACGCACGCACGCTAACCGCACGCCACGCACGCCACCGCACGCCACAGCACGCTAACACGCACGCACGCTAACGCCACGCACGCACGCAACCGCACGCAAACCAGCCAACGCAACGCACAGCAACCGCACGCTACCGCAACGCAACCGCACGCACGCTAACCGCACAAGCACGCTAACCGCACACGCTAGCACGCACGCAACCGCACGCCACGCACGCACCACGCACGCACCGCACACGCAACGCTAACCGGCACGCCACGCACGCACGCACGCTAACCGCACGCCACGCACCGCACACGCACGCCACGCACGCCACGCACGCCACGCACGCCAAGCACGCACGCACGCACGCCACCGCACGCACGCGCACGCCACGCACGCACGCACGCTACCGCACGCGCACGCACGCCACCGCACGCACGCACCGCACGCCACGCACGCCACGCACGCCACGCACGCACGCACGCCACGCACGCACGCACGCTAACCGCACGCCACGACGCCACCGCACGCACGCAACCGCACGCACGCCACACGCACACAGCACGCCACGCACGCACGCACCAGCACGCCACGCACGCCACGCACGCCACGCACGCCACGCACGCTAACACGCACGCCACGCACGCCACGCACGCTAACCGCACGCACGCACCGCACGCACGCACGCACAACGACGCACGCTACGCACGCACGCACGCACCGCACGCCACGCAGACAACGCACGCCACGCACAGCCACGCACGCTAACCGCACGCCACGCACGCGCACGCACGCACCGCACGCACGCACCCGCACGCACGCACCGCACGCCACGCACCGCACACGCACGCTAACCGCACGCAACGCACAAGCACGCACAACGCACGCACGCTAACCGCACGCACACGCCAACCGCACGCCACGCACGCCGCACGCACGCAACCGCACGCACGCTACCGCACGCTAATGCACGCACACGCACACGCACGCACAAGCACGCCAACGCACGCACCACGCACGCCACCGCACGCAGAAACGCACGCTAACCGCACGCACGCAACCACGCACGCCACGCACGCACGCTACCGCACGCCACGCACGCCACGCACGCACCGCACGCACGCACGCCACGCACGCCACGCACGCCACGCACGCCACGCACGCACGCACCGCACGCACGCACCGCACACGCACGCTAACCGCACGCACGCACCGCACGCACGCTAACCGCACGCAAACCGCACGCACGCACCGCACAGACAGCACGCACGCACGCCACACGCACGCACGCTCACCGCACGCGCACGCACGCCACGCACGCACGCACGCCACGCACCGCACAGCACGCCAACACGCCACACAAGACACACGCACGCACGCACGACAAGCACGCCAAACCGCACAGCACGCACGACACCGCACGCACAGCCACGCACGCACCGCACGCACGCCACCGCACGCACGCCCGCAACACGCACGCACGCACCGCACGCACGCACGCACGCCACGCACGCACGCACCGCACAGCACGCACACGCACAGCCACGCACGCACACCGCACGCACGCACGCACCGCACGCACGCACCGCACGCACGCCACGCACGCACGCACGCACGCCAGCACGCCACGACCTCACGCACGCACGCCACGCACGCCACCGCACGCACGCACGCACGCACGCACCGCACGCCACGCACGCCACCGCACGCCACGCACGCACCGCACGCCACGCACGCACGCTAACACGCACGCTAACCGCACACGCACGCACCGCACGCCACGCTAACCGCACGCCACGCACGCCACGCACGCCACCGCACGCACGCTAACCGCACGCACGCACCGCACGCCACGCACACGCACGCATATGCACGCACGCCACGCACGCACGCACGCCACGCACGCACGCAACCGCCACGCACGCCACGCACGCCACGCACGCCACGCACGCACGCACGCCACGCACGCCACGCACAAAGCACGCCACGCACGCACACGACGCCACCGCACGCCACGCACGCTAACGCACGCACCGCACGCCACGCACGCCACGCACGCCACGCACGCCACGCACGCCACGCACCGCACGCACGCACCGCACGCCACGCACGCCACGCACGCCACGCACGCCACGCACGGCACAGCACGCCACGCACGCCACGCACGCCACGCACGCCACCGCACGCCACGCACGCCACGCACGCCACGCACGCCACCGCACGCCACGCTAACGCCACGCACGCCACGCACGCTAACACGCACACGCAACCACGCACGCCACACGCACGCACACGCACGCCACGCCACGCACGCCACGCACGCCACGCACACACGCCACGCACGCCACGCACGCCACGCACGCCGCACGCCAACAGCACGCCACGCACGCCACGCACGCCACGCACGCCACGCACGCCACGCACGCCACGCACGCCACGCACGCCACGCAGCACGCACGCGACGCACGCCACGCACGCCACGCACGCCACGCACGCCACAGCACGCCACGCACGCCACGCACGCCACGCACGCCACAGCACGCCACGCACGCACAGCACGCCACACGCCACGCACGCACACCACGCACGCCACCGCACAGCCACGCACGCACGCACACGCACGCCACCGCACGCCACGCACGCCACGCACGCCACGCACGCACGCCACGCACGCCACGCACGCCACGCACGCCACGCACGCCACGCACACGCACGCACACGCACACACGCCACGCACGCCACGCACGCCACGCACGCCACGCACGCCACGCACGCCACGCACGCCACGCACGCCACGCACGCCACACGCACGCCACGCACGCCACGCACGCCACGCACGCCACGCACGCCACGCACGCCACGCACGCCACGCACGCCACACACGCACGCCACGCACGCCACGCACGCCACGCACGCCACGCACGCCACAGCACGCCACGCACGACACGACAAGCCACACGACGCACGCCACGCACGCCACGCACGCCACGCACGCCACGCACGCCACGCAACACGCCACGCACGCCACGCACGCCACACGCACGCACGCCACACGCCACAGCACGCCACGCACGCCACGCACGCCACGCACGCCACGCACGCCACGCACGCCACGCACGCCACGCACGCCACGCACGCCACGCACGCCACGCACGCCACGCACGCCACGCACGCCACGCACGCCACAAGCACGCCACGCACGCCACGCACGCCACGCACGCCACGCACGCCACGCACGCCACGCACGCCACGCACGCCACGCACGCCACGCACGCCACGCACGCCACGCACGCCACGCACGCCACGCACGCCACGCACGCCACGCACGCCACGCACGCCACGCACGCCACGCACGCCACGCACGCCACGCACGCCACGCACGCCACAGCACGCCACGCACGCCACGCACGCCACGCACGCCACGCCACGCACAACGCCACGCACGCCACGCACACGCACGCCACGCACGCACGCAAGCCACGCACGCACGCACGCCACGCACGCCACGCACGCCACGCACGCCACGCACGCCACGCACGCCACGCACGCCACGCACGCCACGCACGCCACGCACGCCACGCACGCCACGCACGCCACGCCACGCACGCACGCCACGCACGCACGCACGCCACGCACGCCACGCACGCCACGCACGCCACGCACGCCAAGCACGCCACGCACGCCACGCACGCCACGCACACGCCACAGCACGCCACGCACGCCACGCACGCCACGCACGCCACGCACGCCACGCACGCCACACGCACGCCACGCACGCCACGCACGCCACGCACGCCACGCACGCCACGCACGCCACGCACAGCACGCCACGCACGCCACGCACGCCACGCACGCCACGCACGCCACGCACGCCACGCACGCCACGCACGCCACGCACGCCACGCACGCCACGCACGCCACGCACGCCACGCACGCCACGCACGCCACGCACGCCACGCACGCCACGCACGCCACGCACGCCACGCACACACGCCACGCACAAGCACAAAGACAGCAGCACGCCACGCACGCCACGCACAACACAGCACGCCACGCACGCCACGCACAAACGCACGCCACGCACGCCACGCACGCCACGCACGCCACGCACGCCACGCACGCCACGCACGCCACGCACGCCACGCACGCCAACGCACGCCACGCACGCCACGCACAACGCACGCACGCACGCCACGCACAAGCCACGCACGCCACGCACGCACCACGCACGCCACGCACGCCACGCACGCCACGCACGCCACGCACGCCACGCACGCCACGCACGCCACGCACGCACGCACGCACGCCACCGCACGCCACGCACGCCACGCACGCCACGCACGCCACGCACGCCACGCACGCCACGCACGCCACGCACGCCACGCACGCCACGCACGCCACGCACGCACGCACGCACGCCACGCACGCCACACGCACGCACACGCACGCACACGCACGCCACCACGCCACGCACGCCACGCACGCCACGCACGCCACGCACGCCACGCACGCCACGCACGCCACGCCCACGCACGCCACGCACGCCACGCACGCCACACGCCACGCACGCCACGCACGCCACGCACGCCACGCACACGCACGCCACGCACGCCACGCACGCCACGCACGCCACGCACGCCACGCACGCCACGCACGCCACGCACGCCACGCACGCCACGCACGCCACGCACGCCACGCACGCCACGACGCCACAGCACGCCACACACGCCACGCACGCCACGCACGCCACGCCACGCACGCCACGCACGCCACGCACCACGCACGCCACGCACGCCACGCACGCCACGCACGCCACGCACGCCACGCACGCCACGCACGCCACGCACGCACACGCAAGCACGCCACGCACGCCACGCACGCCACGCACGCCACGCACGCCACACGCACGCCACGCACGCCACGCACGCCACGCACGCCACGCACGCCACGCACGCCACGCACGCCACGCACGCCACGCACGCCACGCACGCCACGCACGCCACAAGCACGCCACGCACGCCACGCACGCCACGCACGCCACGCACGCCACGCACGCCACGACACGCCACGCACGCCACGCACGCCACGCACGCCACGCACGCCACGCACGCCACGCACGCCACGCACGCCACGCACGCCACGCACGCCACGCACGCCACGCACGCCACGCACGCCACGCACGCCACGCACGCCACGCACGCCACAGCACGCCACACACGCCACGCACGCCACGCACGCCACGCACGCCACGCACGCCACGCACGACGCACGCCACGACGCCACGCACGCCACGCACGCCACGCACGCCACGCACGCCACGCACGCCACGCACGCCACGCACGCACCACACGCACGCCACGCACGCACACGCACGCCACGCACGCCACGCACGCCACGCACGCCACGCACGCCACGCACGCCACGCACGCCACGCACGCCACGCACGCCACGCACGCCACGCACGCCACGCACGCAGCACGCACGCCACGCACGCCACACGCACAACACGCACGCCACGCACGCCACGCACGCCACGCACGCCACGCACGCCACGCACCGCCACGCACGCAACGCACACGCACGCCACGCACGCCACGCACGCCACGCACGCCACGCACGCCACGCACGCCACGCACGCCACGCACGCCACGCACGCCACGCACGCCACGCACGCACGCCACGCACGCCACGCACGCCACGCACGCCACGCACGCCACGCACGCCACGCACGCCACGCACGCCACGCACGCACGCCACGCACGCCACGCACGCCACGCACGCCACGCACGCCACGCACGCCACGCACGCCACGCACGCCACGCACGCCACGCACGCCACGCACGCCACGCACGCCACGCACGCCACGCACCACGCACGCCACGCACGCCACACGCACGCCACGCACGCCACGCACGCCACGCACGCCACGCACGCCACGCACGCACGCCACGCACGCCAACCGCACGCCACGCACGCCACGCAACAGCACGCCACGCACGCCACGCACGCCACGCACGCCACGCACGCCACGCACGCCACCGCACGCCACGCACGCCACGCACGCCACGCACGCACACGCACGCCACGCACGCCACCGCACGCCACGCAACGCCACGCACGCCACAGACACGCACGCACGCCAACGCACGCCACGCAACGCCACGCACGCCAACCGCACGCCACGCAACGCCACGCACGACAAGCCAACCGCACGCCACCGCACGCACGCACGCACAGCCACGCACGCCACGCACGCCACGCACGCCACGCACGCCACGCACGCCACGCACGCCACGCACGCCACCGCACGCCACGCACGCCACGCACGCCACGCACGCCACGCACGCCACGCACGCCACCACACGCACGCACGCACGCCACGCACGCCACGCACGCCACGCACACCACGCACCGCCACGCACGCCACACGCACGCCACGCACGCACACGCACGCACGCCACGCACGCCACGCACGCCACGCACGCCACGCACGCCACGCACGCCACGCACGCCACGCACGACAACGCACGCCACGACGCCACGCACGCCACGCACGCCACAGCACGCCAACACGCACGCCACGCACGCACGCAACACGCACGCCACGAATGCCACGCACGCCACGCACGCCAACCGCACGCCACGCACGCCACGCACGCCACGCACGCCACGCACGCCACGCACGCACGCACGCCACGCACGCAACACGCACGCCACCGCACGCCACGCACGCCACGCACGCCACGCAACGCCACGCACGCCACGCACGCCACGCACGCCAACCGCACGCCACGCACGCCACGCACGCCACGCAACGCCACGCACGCCACGCACGCCACGCACGCCACGCACGCCACGCACGCCACGCACGCCACCGCACGCACGCAACCGCACGCACGCTAACCGCACGCACGCAACCGCACGCACGCAACCGCACGCACGCTAACCGCACGCCAACCGCACGCACCGCACCGCACGCTAACCGCACGCACGCACCGCACGCACTAACCGCACGCCACGCTAACCGCACGCTAACCGCACGCACGCTAACCGCACGCACGCTAACCGCACGCACGCTAACCGCACGCACGCCAACGCGCACGCACGCTAACCGCACGCACGCAACCGCACGCACGCACGCACCGCACGCCACCGCACGCAACGCGACGCACCACGCACGCCACGCTAACCGCACGCTAATGCTAACCGCACGCACGCAACCGCACGCACGCTAACCGCACGCTAACCGCACGCTAAACCGCACGCACGCTAACCGCACGCACGCACGCACCGCACGCTAACCGCACACGCACGCACCGCACGCACGCTAACCGCACGCACGCTAACCGCACGCACGCTAACCGCACGCACGCTAACCGCACGCACGCACGCTAACCGCACGCTAATGCTAACCGCACGCACGCTAACCGCACGCACGCTAACCGCACGCACGCTAACCGCACAGCACAACCGCACGCACGTTAACCGCACAAGCAATGTTAACCGCACGCAACCACGCAATGCTAACCGCACGCTAATGCTAACCGCACGCACGCTAACCGCACGCACGCAACCGCACGCTAACCGCACGCACGCTAACCGCACAAGCACGCTAACCGGCACGCACGCTAACCGCACGCACCGCACAAACCGCACGCACGCTAACCGCACGCACGCTAACCGCACGCACGCTAACCGCACGCACGCTAACCGCACGCACGCTAACCGCACGCACGCTAACCGCACGAAAGCACGCAACCGCACGCTAACGCTAACCGCACACGCACGCTAACCGCACGCACGCTAACCGCACGCACGCTAACCGCACACGCACGCTAACCGCACAGCACGCTAACCGCACGCACGCAACCGCACGCACGCAACCGCACGCACGCACCGCACGCTAACCGCACGCACGCAACCGCACGCACGCTAACCGCACGCACGCTAACCGCACGCACGCTAACCGCACAAGCACGCTAACCGGCACGCACCGCACGCTAACCGCACGCACCGCACCGCACGCACGCTAACCGCACGCACGCTAACCGCACGCACGCAACCGCACGCACGCTAACCGGGCACGCACGCTAACCGCACGCACCGCACACGCACGCACCGCACGCACGCTAACCGCACGCTAACCGCACCGGCACCGCACGCTAACCGCACGCAACCGCACCGCACGCACGCTAACCGCACGCTAACCGCACGCACGCACGCTAACCGCACGCACGCTAACCGCACGCTAACCGCAACCGCACGCTAACCGCACGCACGCTAACCGCACGCTAACCGCACGCACGCTAACCGCACGCACGCTAACCGCACGCACGCTAACCGCACGCACGCACGCACGCAACCGCACGCTAACCGCACGCTAACCGCACGCAACCGCACGCTAACCGCACAAGCACGCAAACCGCACGCAACCGCACGCACGCTACCGCACCGCACCGCACGCTAACCGCACGCACGCTAACCGCACAAGCACGCTAACCGCACGCTAGCTAACCGCACGCAAGCAACCGCACGCACGCTAACCGCACGCACGCTAACCGCACGCATGCTAACCGCACGCACGTTAACCGCACGCACGCACGCTAACCGCACGCACGCTAACCGCACGCTAACTAACCGCACGCACGCTAACCGCACGCACGCTAACCGCACGCACGCTAACCGCACGCACGCACGCTAACCGCACGCACCGCACGCAACCGCACGCACGCTAACCGCACGCTAACCGCACGCACGCTAACCGCACGCAACGCACGCACGTAACCGCACGCTAACTAACGCACGCTAACCGCACGCACGCTAACCGCACGCTAATGCTAACCGCACGCACGCTAACCGCACGCTAATGCTAACCGCACGCACGCACGCTAACCGCACGCTAACCGCACGCAACCGCACGCACGCTAACCGCACGCACGCTAACCGCACGCACGCTAACCGCACGCACGCTAACCGCACGCACGCTAACCGCACGCTAACCGCACGCACGTTAACCGCACGCACGCTAACCGCACGCAACCGCACGCTAACCGCACGCTAATCCGCAACCGCACGCACGCTAACCGCACGCACGCTAACCGCACGCACGCAACCGCACGCACGCAACCGCACGCACGCTAACCGCACGCACGCTAACCGCACGCTAACGCTAACCGCACGCACGCTAACCGCACGCACGCAACCGCACGCACGCTACCGCACGCACGCTAACCGGCACCACGCTACCGCACAGCACGCTAACCGCACGCACGCTAACCGCACGCACGCTAATGCTAACCGCACGCAATAACCGCACAGCACGCTAACCGCACGCACGCTAACCGCACGCACGCAACCGCACGCACGCTAACGCACGCACGCTAACCGGCACGCAACGCACCACGCACGCACGCTAACCGCACGCACGCACAAACCGCACGCACGCACCACGCACGCTAACCGACGCACCGCACACGCACGCACGCTAACGCTAACCGCACGCTAACCGCACGCAACCGGCACGCACGCTAACGCACGCAACCGCACGCACGCTAATGCAACGCACGCACCGCACCGCACGCACCGCACGCTAACCGGCACGCACGCTAACCGCACGCACGCACCGCACGCACGCTAACCGCACGGCACGCTAATAGCACGCGCACGCACGCACCGCACAGCACGCTAACCGCACGCACGTTAACCGCACGCACTTACCGCACTAACCGCACGCACGCTAACCGCCGCACGCACCGCACAGACAGACCAGACAGACAAGAATTCAGACAGACAGACCCAGACAGACAGACCACACAGACCAGACAGACAGACCTAAAAAAAATTATTTTTTGCCATATAAGGACAGCCTAACGATTGCCAGCATTCAGACAAATATTTCGAAATATCGGAATGTGTACAAAGTGCAAAGTCAAGCAACGCAATCATGCCCGACCATGTTTGCCCGACAAGTCGAGACGCTCGGACAAAAGTCTGTAGTCCAAAGCACCAAACAACATTCTACCAGATATTTAAAAGACAATCCGCAAAAATTAACCTATAGCTAGACACGAGCAAAGTACTGCCTTCCTTCTGCGTCGAAGAGAGTGAGACCCACATTAAAATCCTTTTTTCTAGTACGGGCATAATGTATTCAAAGTACACAAGGAGTTCACCGCCAAACTGGTCCCATAGTTCGATGGCCCGTTCCAAGTCAACGAGCTTCCGTCCCCTAACATACGACTACGTCACCCGAGGAAAAGAAAAGGGCGGATCTCAAAGTTTTTCTTTGTTTCTCTCCAAAAAGTGATGTGTAAAGTGAAACTCCTTTGTGTTTTATTTAGTTTCTTTATTTCATTTCGGAGGCAGCGAAGGGTCTAGTTGAATCTGCTTTTACATTATTCCTTAAACTCTAAGTAAGCCTAAGTCTGATCGCTGCGCTGCCCACAGTTGGCCAGCACCGAGGGACTGTTATGTATATTCTATATGTATATATGTGTTATGTATGTAATTATGCTCTCTTAAGCTGAAGCGCGAGGGTATATGCATACACTTGAGTTTGGTCAAGTTGTCGGAGAGTGTAACAGAATGCTGGCACTTGCACTTTCTGTGAACGTGCCGATCGAATCATATTTCGGCCACTTGGGTAAAAGACCGGAGCTCTGTTTATGTAAGCACTGCAACAAAGTGTTACGTTGTATTTAGTAAGTACTCTTGGTACAGTAAATATTCAATATGTATGTATGTCTCCCTCCTTTGAAAAATAACGTAATATAATGAAGTTATTTTATAAGATTTTACTTAAAAGACTTTTTTTTTTTTCTTTGTTTTGATAAGGGTGAAAAAATATTTTCGTTTATTGTTTTTTTTTTTGATTATATTAAATTCCAAATAATATTCAAATGTATAGAAGTATTTTTGTTTTAGTATGGCCATACCAATTACAATTATGAAATAAACATTTTTAACCTATCCTTATGTACCGTTTGTTTTTTGTTTTTATTAGTCGATATTATAATGTTATTTTTATCTCCTATTTCCTTTACTTTATACGGACCGATATATTTATATTCTAACTTATGACCTGTTTCATTTCTTAATAAGACTTTATCACCTACTGATATATTTATATCGTTTGTTTTCTGATCATATAATATCTTTTTATTTTTCTTATTTTCTTCTATCATTATTCTAGCTCTTTTATATGCTACTTCTAATCTATATTTACTTTCCTTAGCATAGTCATCTATATTATATAAAGTCTCTATATGATCTATAATATTAAATTGATTTGGTAAATTATTCGTTTTACCAAATACTAACTCATATGGACAGTAATGATGTGCCATTAAGGGGGTCGTGTTGAAACAAAAAACGAAGTATTGAAGCCATACGTCCCAATCAGTTTTATCAACCGATATATATGAGCGTATGTATTCATTGAAGGTTCTATGACTACGTTCTATTGTTCCAACTGTCTGGTGGTGGTGTGCCGTAGATGTTATATTTTCGATTTTTAGAAATTTGCACAGATCATTTATAATTGAATTCTTATATTCTGTTCCCATGTCCGTAATGAACGTCTTTATTGGACCGTACTTCAGCATAAAAGATTCAAAAATTGCTTTAGCGATAGTGTTCGCGTTTTTGTTTGGAACTGGTATGGCAACTAAATATTTAGTTAGGTCACATATTAGAGTGACTGCATATTCATTGCCATTCTCTGATTTTGGTAGTGGACCAATAGTGTCTACTATCACCCTGTCGAATGCATTTATTGGCGTATTGGTTATTATCAATGGGGTGTTATTGTGCTTTGTTATTTTAGCTTTTGGCATTTTGACATTTTCGAATGTACTCAGTAATATCTCGAGTCATACCTTTCCAAAAAAAATGTCTTTTGACCTTGGCCAAGGTTTTTGTAATGCCTGTATGACCTCCTTGTATTGAATCGTCATGGAATTTAGACAGTATTGCTTCTTTTTAATTTTGTTTTTCTATATTGGTCACCGAGTTGAGTAGCGCTACTCTTAATGTATTCAATATCTTATTGCCCATTTGATTGAAATTATCTATTGAAACATGTTCAAAGATATTTTCCACGGTGCCACTTTGAGTTGGCTGATTTTGTTTATACCGGCTTGCATTTCAAGCCTTTGGAAAATTGACCTAAGTCTATGATTCCATTGGTATATAAACGCTAACATCATATCTTGCAGTAATTTTTCTACCATGTTTGAATAAACATAGCGTATGTTTTACATGCAAGGTCACTACTTTACGTACTTCGTCATTGTTTATGACTTCATATACGTTGGGCTTAGAACCTTTCTCTATAGATTGCGTAGGCAATTATATTTCTTGTTATCCGCGCGGATTTTCTGTCTATTTTGGTATATAGTAGAGACTTTCATAATATTTCCTGTGATATTTTGTACATCTTAATGGTTATTCTTGATAACTGTATCAGCTACATGATTGTCTTTTCCCTTTAGATATTCAACTGTGAAATCATACTCTTCTAATTCTAGCCTCATACGTGTCAGTTTAGAACTCGGATTAATCATCGAGAATAGGTATATTAATGGTCTGTGATCTGTTTTGATTGTAAAGTGTTTTCCATAAATATATGGTCGAAAATGTAATATTGCCCAGTGAATTGCAGCTAATTCCTGCTCAGTTGTACATTTATTACTTTCTCCCTTAGTGAAAGCTCTTGATGCGTATGCAATGGGAAGTTGAAGTCCGTTATGGTTTTGAGTTAAAACCGCTCCGCACGCTTGCTTACTTGCATCAGTAATTATACAGAATTCTTTGCTGAAATCAGGATATTGTAGCAAGGTAGGTTCCATGAGTTTTGTTTTTAAATATTGGAATGCGTTTTGGCATTCATCTGTCCATTCGAAAGGAACATTTTTTTTACATAATCTTGTAATGTGCCGTGAATATTCGGCGAAATTTTTTATGAAACGTCTATAATAATTGCAAAATGCTATGAAACGTCTAGCGCTGTCCGCATTGTGCGGCGTAGGGTAATTCATAATGACATCATATTTCTTGTCATCTGGAAGTATTCCTTTATCTGTGCATTTACGACCGAGAAAAGTCACCTCATGCATAAAAAATGAACATTTTTCTGGATGCAACTTTAGATTGTATTTCCTACATTTCTCAAAAACGTCTGTTAAATTTTTAAGCATATGCTTTTCGGAACAACATATAACATACAACATATAAAGGAATGCTTGTGAAGGTTCTAATCCAGAGAATGCTATGAATGAATATAGTCATCATTCTCTGAAATGAATTAGGCGCTATTTTTATACCGAAAGGTAGTCGCGTGAAGCGATACTAGCCATTGCTCGTTGAAAATGACGTTATATCTCTTGAACTACTTTCATTATATTTGGTGCATAAGCTTGAAAGTTGTGATTTAAATTGTGGAGGAAAGTTTTTTGTTAGTTGAGATAATACAGATTTTCTCCTATTTTCTTGATTAGAGTGGACTACTTCGTAGTTCGAAAGTGATTCATACGCTAAATTATTTGTACTGACTACTTGATCTTTATTTGTTGTATTGAGTAGTCTTATAAAGGCGTTTTTAGATGTTGTGATGGTACTTGCTATGTAAATACCATACTTAATTTCTTGATTTGGAATCAATACACTGTCTTCTTCAATACACACTTCTTTTGAATTTATAGTATATCTATTTTTCTAATAACTTGGGATCTTGCTGGCAGAAGTATTGAGTCGTTGCCAGAACTGTATGTTATTGGAACATAAATTGGAAATTTTAAGTTATTAGGTCTAATTATAAGCCAATCTTCAGATGGCTTGAAGTCTAGTTGACAGTTGTATTTTTTTATAAAATCGATTCCTAATATGCCATTACAAGGAATAGCGAATTGTAAATCCCCGATATGAAAATCGTGTTGGATTATGTACTTAGTGGTCTGTATCTCAATAGAAGTTAACCCTTTGGATTTGGTTACCTCTTGACTTATTCCTTTTATATCTATAATATAATTATGTTGTACGTCATGAAAGACATTAGAATTTTCTTTAACCATTGAAATGTCGGCACCTGTGTCTACTAAAA